>CM065427.1:38917500-38937500 GCA_033030585.1 Hippophae rhamnoides | reverse complement strand
AATTTTAATCACAAGGGAAATCAAAAGATTAACAATATTGGAAGAATTTTTATACAAAATAGCACATAAATTATGACACAAGGAAAATAAAATTTTTGCAGGAACAACCATAGAAATACCAAGAAACTACAGAAAATATCATATACCGCAGAATATGAAAGGAAAAATGCAAAATAGTTTTAGAAATAGCAGAATATGAAAGGAAAAATTAGAATACTTTCAGAAACTACAGAATATGTAAGGTTACTGCTGAAAATTTTTGGACACAATAGAATTTTCAAGGAAAATGCAGAAAAACGTGGAAAACAAAGAAGGACAATATTTTTAGGGTCTGGAAAATAAATTTCAACAAGAACATAACACAATGATATTTGTTTCTTTTTTTTATGTTTCAGAAATAAAACAAGAACACAAGAACAAGAACAAATATAAAGGATATGAATCTGAAAATTAGCACCTAAAGCTCTGATAACAAATGATATGAACCAAGGGGTTAGTACCTAGCTAATTTTATATTATATAGCAAAGGGATTCTCCACAAGTCAATGGATATTACTCACCATTTTTCTGAGGGAAAAGACGTCACAAGGAAGTGTTATTTCCTAGACAAGTCTAGCATAAATGACACCCTAACAAGTATGGATATTACTCACCACAAATGCTTGGATTCTAAACAACACCACAAAGGTTGCCAATGCCTTGATAAGTTGCTTGAAGAGGAACGAAGAGCATGAATGAGTTCTCAAATTATCTGAAAAATCAAATTTCATTCAAAATGTGAATTACTCAGCAACTGAGCTGCTCTTAAGTATTTATATTGGATACAAATAAACCTTAAAAAGTATTACATCATAGCCCTTGATCTCATCCAAGGGTTGAAAATAAAAACAGCCAAAAAGCACAAAAGGTGGCAGAAAACATGGACCAAAACATGGAGAAAATGGGAAATGTACTACAAATGAATCCTATGAAAAGATTACATATTAACCCTTGATTTCATCCTATGGCTGAAAATAAAACTGCCCAAAATCAGTCCAAATGGCACAGCAAAACATGGAGAAAATATGGGGCAGTTAAGTACAAAGAAATTCCAAGAAAATTTTACATCTTAACCTTTTATTTCATCCAAGAGCTGAAAAAAAGCTGCCAAAAATCAGTCCAAATGGCACAACAAAAATAAAGCAAAATGTAGAGCAAAATACGGAGCAAAATGTGGAGCAAAACATGGAGCAAAATTGGAGCAGCTAAGAACAAAGGAATCCCAACAAAATATTACATCTTAACCCTTGTTTTCATCCCAGGGCTGAAAAGAAAACTATCCAAAATTAGTTTAAATGGCACAACAATATGCCTAGTTTTCTTTTACCAATTTTACCCTAATTTCCATGCTAGGCTTGTCCCAATTCTTGCACTCCCATTTTGGGTCCTTTGGTTATGAATGACCTCTTGAATGAGCCAATTTAAAGCCACCTCAAGTTATGCCCTCCTAGACCTTTGGATTGGTCCAATTGTGATTTGGTTGGATCCATGATTCTCATCACATGGTGTGCTTGGTACGGGAAAGGGAGTATATAATCCTTGTGGTAGGACTTTGGATTTGGCTTTCTTACAAGTTATGCATCCAGAAGATATTCTCATTACATCCCTCTTTATTTTCGTCCAATAAAAATGCTCATGCAAAACATCTAGAGTCTTCTTAATTCTGAAATGCCTCATTAATCCTCCCTCATGGGCCTCATTAATCCTCCCTCATGGGCCTCATTAATCAACAAATCACGCATGGAAAATTTGGGTATACACAATTGATTTTCTTTAAGTAAAATACCCATCTAATTTATAAAAAATTTCAAAATAAGTTTTTTCACAAGCATGGTAAATAGCAGTAAGTCATCATCATTTGCATACATTTCCTTAACATACTCAGATCCTAGCAATCTAGCATTTAAAGTTTAGAGTAAGGCATACCTTCGTGATAAAGAATCAGCTATAGCATTCTTCTTACCTCCAATATAAGGAAATGTCTCAATGAATTCCATCCATTTAGCATGCCTCCTATTCAATTTACCCTGGCGCTTAAGATGTTTTAGAGATTCTTGATCGATGTGGATGACAAATTCCCTTGGCCAAAGGTAATGTTGCCATGTCTCCAGAGTCCAAACCAAGGCATATAACTCATTTTCATATATTGGATAATTAAGGGCCGCTCTGTGAAGTTTCTCGTTGAAATAAGGAATAGGTCGTTGTTCCTACATCAAAAAAGCTCCTATACCTATTCCTGATGCATCACACTCAACTTCAAAGGTTTTTAGTAAAATCAAGTAAAGATAAAACAGGTGCAAAACACAATCTATCCTTTAATGCTTTAAAGGCTGATGCATCAGTTGTTTGGCTACGGCCCACCCCTTGGCTTGCGTGGTTAATGGTGGGTCATATCCATGTGTCCTGGTGGAACTCGAATTCTGGGTTAAGTGTAATGGGCTGGATAAAGGTTAGTTGGCGCCCCCCACTAACAACTTAAGCTTTTGGTAGGAATGATTAGCTACTATTCCTAAGTTTGTTATCAAAGCTTGCTCCCGAATTTGAATTTCGAAAAGCGCAAGTTCGAACAGCTTGCACCCAAACCCAATCACCAGGCTCAAAAATTACTCTTCGCCTCCCTTTGTTGGCTCTGTAAGCATAATCCTTATTTCTCTTCTCAATTTGTTCATGAATGCGTTCATGGAGCTTCTTCACCATTTCAGCCTTCCTAGCACCATCTAGGTTAGTTTTCTCTGAAATACGAATAGGTAATAAGTCCAAAGGAGTTAGTGAATTGAAACCATAAACAATTTCGAATGGAGAATGATCAGTAGTTGAATGCACACTCCGGTTATAAGCAAATTCAACAAAAGGTAAACAATCCTCCCAATTTTTCAAATTCCTTTTTATTACCGCCCTAAGCAACGTGGACAGAGTCCTATTGACTACCTCAGTTTGCCCATCTGTTTGAGGGTGACAAGTAGTCGAAAATAAGAGTTTAGTGCCCATTTTAGCCCAAAGAGTTTTCATCAGTGGTTTCATCAGTTTTATGACACGCTATAAAGTGTGCCATTTTAGAAAACCTATCTACAACCTCAAAAATGGAGTCTCTACCCTTCTTAGACCTAGGTAACCCTAAAACAAAATCCATAGAAATATCTACCCAAGGTGTGCTTGGTACAGGCAAGGGAGTATATAGTCCTTGTGGTAGGACTTTGGATTTGGCTTACTTACAAGTGATGCATCTAGAACATATTCTCCCTACATCCTTCCTTATTGTTGGCCAATAAAAATGCTCACGCAAAACATCTAAAGTCTTCTTAATTCCAAAATGCCCCATTAATTCCCCCCCCCATGGGTCTCCTTAGTTAACAACTGACGCATAGAACATTTGGGTATATACAATTGATTTTCTTTAAATAAATACCCATCTAATTTGTAAAACTTTTCAAAAGAAGTCATCATCATTAGCATACATTTCCTTAACATATTCAAATCCTAGCAATCCAGCATTTAAAGTTGAGAGTGAGGCATACCTCCGTGATAAAGCATCGGCTACAACATTCTCCTTACCTCTCTTATATTGAGCAATATATGGAAACATCTCAATCAATTCCATCCATCTAGCATGCCTCCCATTCAATATACCTCGGCACTTCAGATGGTTTAGAGATTCATGATCGGTATGGATGAAAAATTCTCTTGGCCAAAGGTAATGTTGCCATGTCTCTAGGGTCCTAACCAAGGCATATAGCTCCTTGTCATACGTTGGATAATTAAGGGCTTCTCCGTGAAGTTTCTTGCTAAAATAAGCGATAGGTCGCCATTCCGTAATGTTGTTGATGGCTCCACAATCAACACACATCCTGCTTGATCCATCCTTCTTGGGAACGAGTAGCACGAGAATAGCACATGGACTCAGGCTCTCCCTAACTTTGATCAAGTACTCTTCAACTTGTCTTTGAATCTCCTTAGTTTCTTCAAGGTTGGTCCTATAGGTAGGTCAGTTTGGAAGAGAAGCCCCCGGTATAAAGTCAATTTGATGCTCAATCCGCCTAATCCCCCTAATTGGTGGCAAACCATCCAGAATCTCTTCAAGGAACACCTCATCACTTTCTTGCAAAAGAGAAATAGCGGTACTAGGCAAAGACTGGTTAAGATCGTTAAAAAAAATTAGTCTCCTTATACAAAAGTACAAGTATGGGCTGTTTTGAATAAAAAGCCTTCTTGATCTCACTTGCCTTAGCATAAAAATTCACATTTTTTTTCTCTATTATTTTTCCACTCTCCTCTCCTTTTTCTTCACTCTTTTTTTTTCTTTCACTCTTTTTTTCTTTTTCATTCTTCTCCTTTTGTTCTTTTTCCCTAACCATCCTCAATTGATCTTCAAAGAATTGCTTGGGTGAAAGGGGTACAAGTATGATGTTTCTACCATTCTTCTCAAACGAATACTTGTTTCTATATCCGTCATGTGTAACCCTCCTATCATATTGCCAAGTCCTACCTAATTATGAAACCTGGCTTCTAGACAAGGCATACGCTACTCAATAAGAAAGGGATTCTTTTCTTTCCAAATTCTTTTAGTTTATAGATTCCCTTGGTAAAAAGAAAACGAGAGTTAGAGCTTGAATCAAAGAGTCTAATGGCAATCACTCCTGATATTGTCTGACGGGCTCTTGCTTTGAACTAAACATATCAATAAAAATCCCTTTCTCATTTTAGAATAGGGCTCTCTTTAGAAATAATGGAATTTCTCTATTTCAGATGATGTCTCCTCAGGCCCTTCGAATGCATTGTTTTCATGGTCGCTAGGAGAGAGCCTTCTAGCAGCCTTTAGGAGACTTTGAGGAATTGAGCAAAATGGACCAGGTCTTAAAATGCAATTATGGCTCATCAATAAGGAACCCATATGGATAACAAAGCAGGAACCAATCCATATAGGGGGCCATCAGTCAAAAATCTTTGAGAATACTATCCAAAAGCGGTTGTTTCCTATTCTCTTGGAAATTTCCTTGGAAGGGCTAGTTTGGATGGGGTAAAAACATCAGGAATTTTTTTTTGTTGAGAACAAACATGGAAATCTACGTATGTGAAGTCTCGATGTTGCTACATATGCAAAGATCCAACACGCTACTCAAGAAGGGGAAATAAATGCCCTTTTAGCATTGCCACTTGCTTCAAGATGCTCTTTCTATAAGTTAGATTCCAGTAGTGATTCGAGAAGGAATTCATGAGTGACTAACCATCCAGCCTTTTCTTCATATGGGATCGGACAAACCAACGAATCGAATAGCGTAGGAAGTAAACAAGTCTTAATGGTGGAAATCTAGCAAGGGAAAAACCATTAATTTCAGCTCAGCGAAGGAGAAAAAGTTTGCTAGTTGAAATATGGTTTTCTTACCACGATAGTGGAAAGTGCAATTAAAGTCAGTTCTTTTCATGCGGACCCTTTAGGCGAGTGAAACTAGGGTTGCTTACATTTGAACACCCTAAGCCTTACAAGTGGTAATGGCTAAATGATAGTGGGGAAGTGAAGGTTGATAAGAAAGTATTAGTGAGCTTCTCCATTGGAAAGTACAAAGATGAGGTGATGTGTGATATGGTACCCATGCTAGCCGGGCACATCCTGCTAGGTAGGCTTTGGCAATATGATTGGAGGGTTACACATGATGGAGATAAAAACTAGTATTCATTTGTGAAATATGGTAGAAACATCACACTCGTCCCCCTTTCTCCCAAGCAAGTCTTTGAGGATCAAATGAAGATGGTTATAGGAAAAGAAAAGAGTGAAAATGAAAAGGAGAGTGAAACTAAAGAAAAGAATGAGACTGAAGAAAAAAGTGAAAGAAAAAAAGAGAGTGAACAATATAAAAATAGTGACAAAGAGAGTAATAAAAAGAAATTGAGAGAAAATAAGAAAGAAAAAGAAAGAGATTTAAAAATTTGAGGAAAAAGAAGAGAAAAACAAATGTCTATGTAAAATTAAGTGAAATCAGGAGAGCAATATTTCTTAATCAGCCAACGATTCTACTTCTTAACAAAGTGGAATTTTTGAATACTAAACAACTTGATGATTCTTTGCCTAATTCAATTGTTTTTATCTTGTAGGAATTTGAGGATGTCTTTCCTGAAAAAATTCCTAACGGATTACCTTTTATCCAATGGATTGAACATCAAATTGATTTTGTACTTGGTGCTAACATTCCAAATTGACCATCCTGCAGAAGTACCCTAAGGAGACGAAGGAACTACAAATGCACATTAGTGAGTTGATGGAAAAGGGGTAGAGAGAGGAAGCATGAGTCCATGTGTTGTTCCAGTAATTTTGGTCCCTAAGAAAGAGGGGACATTGAGGATGTGCGTAGAATATCGAACAATCAAAAATATCATGGTGAATTATCGTAATCCTATTACTTAGTTGATATGTTAGATGAGTTACATTGTTCTTGTGACTTTTCTAAAATCGATCTGAAAAGTGGATATCAACAAATTGGAATGAAAGAAGGTGATGAATGGGAAACTGTATTTAAGACAAAATATGGTTTATATGAGTGGTTAGTCATGCCATTTGGTATAACTAATGCTCCAGTACTTTCACGAGATTAATGAACCATGTGTTTGCATGCTTTTATTGGAAAATTTGTAGTTGTCTATTTTTATCATATTCTCATTTATAGCAAAAATTTGGAAGATCATTTGATACATTTACAATCTGTTCTTGTAGTGCTTAGGAAAGAGAAATTATTTCCTAACCTAAAGAAGTGCATATTTTGCACAGATAAGCTTGTGTCGATGGGTTTCATTATCAGTGCACAAGGTGTTCATGTTGATGAAAAGATTTGAGCTGTCTAGGAGTGGCCCAACCCAATAGGTTTAAGTAATGTTTGAAGTTTTCATGGATTTGCTTGCTTTTATCGGCGATTTGTGAAAGATTTTATCATAGTAGCACTGATAACTAAAGTCATCAAAAAGAATGTTAGGCTCCTTTATTGTCTTTACCAAACTTTGAAAAAACTTTTGAAAAAGAGAAAGCAAAGCTCAACATTGAGAGGAGGATTGAATAATATATCAAACAAGCCAACAAAGGATATCATAGGATCATCTTTGACCCTGAAGATTGGGTGTGGGTGCACATGAGAAAGGATCATTTTATAGAACAAATAAAATCAAAGTATCTACCATGGGGAAATGGTCCACTTCAAACCATCAAAAGGATCAATAAAAATACCTACAAGCTAGATTGCCTGGTGAGAATAATGTTAGCACTCCTTTAATGTTTTTTATCTTTCTCCTTTGATTATGCAGGTGATGATTCAATGATGAATCCTCTTGAAGAGTGGGGGAATGATGAGAATCATAGAGTTAAACAAATCCAAAGTGGACCAATCAAAAGGTCTAGGAGGGAAAAACTTGAGGAGGATTTTAATGGGCTCATTCAAGAGGTCATGCCATTTGGACTAATTTGGGCAACTTTCTTTTCCACCCTTGGATGAAAACAAGGGTTAAGATGTAATATTTTATTGGGATTCCTTTGTTTTTAGCTACTCCAATTTAGCTCTACATTTTGCTCCATATTTTGTTGTTCCATTTGGATTGATTTTGGCTAGCTTTCTTTTCAGCCCTTGGATGAAATAAAGGGTTAAGATGTAATATTTTCATAGGATTCCTTTGTAGTTAGTTGCCCCATTTTCTCCATGTTTTCTACTACCTTTTGTGCTTTTTGTTTGTTTTTATTTTCAACCCTTGGATGAGATCAAATGTTGTGATATAGTAGAGTTTAGGGTTTATTTGTATCCTATAAATACTTAATAGCAGCTCAGTTGTTGGAATTTTGACATTTTCAATGAAATTTGATTTTTCAGATCATTTGAGAGCTCATTCATGCTCTTGGTTCTTCTTTAAGCAACTTATCAAGGGATTGGCAACCTTTGTGGCATTGTTTAGGCTTCAAGCTTTTGTGGTGATTAATACCCTTACTTGTTAGGGTGTCATTTATGCTAGACTTATCAAGGAAATAACACCTTCTTGTGGTGTCTTTCCCCTCAAATAAATGATGATTAATATCCATTGATTTTTGAAGAAATACTTTCCTATATAATCTGAAAATTAGCTAGGCCTTAAACTCTTTGGTTCACATCACTAAGACTTAAAATAAAAAGCACACAATTAAGTACAATAAAAATTACTAAACATAAATAGCCCATAATTAACTAAAACACAAAAAATTCCTTCCTAATTTATTCCTTACATCAAATTTAACATTCCAAATCTATCCCTTGTGTAGGATCTTGGCAATATTTAGAATATTTGTAAACATCTACTTGGTTAGCACCTCAATCTCCATTATTCCCCTCCTCTTTGAAAATATTTATCCTCGAATCTTAGCTTTGTAAGCAGGTCTATTTGGTATAATGGATCTAGGTCTAAAGTCTATTTGATGCTACCTGCCTTGCAAAGGATGTAATCCATCGGAAATCTTTTCAAGAAGTTTATCCTCAAAATCCTACAATAAAATGACACTGGAAAAAATGAGTTAAGATTGTTAGTAGAAAGATAAACATCCGTGTACATAACTACAAGTACTTGTTTCCTTGTCATCATTGCACTCTCAATCTCATGTTTTGCAGCAATTACACTCACCCTTTTATTTTTCTCCCTTTTTTGCTCAATTTTCTCCCCATTCTTCTAACTGTTCTCACCATTTTTATTTTTCTCTGCCGTGGTCGGCAAAACAATATATGAGTAGTTACATTTTTACCACATCACAAAGAACCTCATCTTCCTATTTTCCAGTTGAAAAAGGAACCCAAACTTGTTTGTTAAACTCCACTTCTCCACAACCATTCAACCATGGTAGTTTGTATGGTTTGGGATGGTCCTAACACTTCAAATTTAACTTTTCTACTAACACGGGTACTAGCAATATTAGTGCAGCTCGTACTATCAATAATTAATGAGTATACTTTATCCTTCATATGACATCTTGTGTGGAAAATATGATCACGGTGCTTGTCATCTTCTTCATCATTAGGTGGTATATTCAAGACTCTTCTTGTGACAAGTGAATCTCTATACATAGGTTCTTCCACTTGAACATTAGAACCATCCTTCACTAGTGGTATCTCTTCGTCACATGAAATGACACTTTTGATTTTTCTGGTTGATCCTTGATGAATAAAAGAAGAATTTGTAGAAATTCTCATAGGTGAAGCAAATCAAACGTATTTTAAGACAAAAAAGATAAAAAAAAAGAAAACTTCAGTGGCCCATAGATTCTATGGGAAATTGGAAACGTTGAAGGATATTCAGGAGATTACGTTGGAGTTATTTTCATTTGCTCTGCTCGGGAAAAGGAAAAAAAAGCATTATCAAATTGGAATCAATGACTTAAGCCTATTTCATGGCGTTTAAAGAGCGCGACTCTAGTTTTTGAAGCTTAATACTCTCATCTAAGAGAAAGATTGTCCAAAAGGGTACCTTTTCACTTTAGATGAGAACACACCATTGACTAATATAATAAAAGGTAAGGCAAAAGCAAGAGTGAAACTACGAGCTAAAAGCAGGCATGCTCCTATTATAAGATAATACGATACCACCTCCCACTTTTGGCTCACTTGTTTGATGAGCTAAGCTTAAGTGCCCATTAAGTCAAAAGCTAGCCTTACAACTAAAAGCAAGGTCAAAAATCAATCCTTTTTTTCCTGTGCTTTACTAGTAGGGCTAATGAAAGAGCCTTTACTCTATGTCATTCCCAATTCAGCTAGATCTAATTAAAAATTCCAAAATGAGTGGAGCGAAGGGCTTTAGAGGGAAAAGTTGGGGGTGAACTTTAATTGAAGTACAGAGTCAATTGGCAATGAGACTATAGTTTACTAATAAAGACTATTACGACTAAACTAGCTACCCAAGGAAAAATAGCATATTTTTTAGATATCCCAAAATTAGAGCTATCAACTTAGGTGGAGTTTTGCTTCCCGATTGAGTATGGAACGCTAGCTTTCTCTACTTTACCACTTTGTTCACTGCTAGCCAGGAGTAAGACATGCCACCTTAATGCACTATCCAGTTATATGGATTTGACCTACTACTGAATCGGCCTTCAAGATGAAAGGAACAAAAGTAGGCAACATGAGTAGTATGTTACTTCTTGCAAGAATGCATTCTAATGGTTTGTCATACTCCTACTCCAACTCTGTGAGAATGGCCATCCCTACTACGTACTACGCTTGGAAATTTAATGATAAGCAAGAAGAGAAGTGAATAATTTGAAAGAAAAAAAGAGAAGTCCCGAGAAGTACTTCACTTCACCTTTCTCTAGTAGTTCTTCCCCCATCATAACTGCGCTTCGCTTGACTTGAGTTGGGAAGAGTCATGTTCATATTACTTTTCTTTTATAAAACCCCTATAGTTCTTGTATTCCCTTAATGAATGGAAGGAGTGGTTGCCTCTACTCGCCTGCTAATGGACTATAGCCGAAATGAAGGCACAAATTATATACCAAGTGTTTCCTATTCTTCTAGTCTCGCTCAGCTCCTTAGCTTTGGTTTTAGCCCATTTCCACTTTATCTAATAATAAGGTAAGCTTGCTTGTGTTTGGGCTTTCGAGTTTGATATCACGATATACTAGTGTTAGTGCGAGTGAAAGCCTCGAAAATTCCTTAGAGCTATTTCCTAGCAACAAAAGGCAGGATAGAAAGGCAAGAGGAGCTATAGTAGCTACATGAAAGCAAGTCATTTTTTCTAGAATACTTGCTGGTATGCATGACAAGACTGTAACCAAGGCCAAGGGCAAGAACTCTACCAACAATGGTATTACATTAGGGACAAAGCAACTAATTTTATATCCCTAGTAGAAAGAAGGTGTTATACATTGAGATATTAAAGCTTTTATCATAAATATAATGACCTATTGAATGAGCCAATTTAAAGCCTCCTCAAGTTGTGCCCTCGTAGACCTTGTGATAGGTCCAATTGGGATTTGGTTGGATCCAAGATTCTCATCATAGCATCCTTGCTTTGTCATGATTTTTATTACGGGGGCCATTTTAGAGGCTACAAAATTGCCCGTAATGTATTAGAATCTAGATTTTACTAACGTTTTAAAGATGCTAATATATGTTACGTTGAATGTGATAGTTATCAAAGGACAAATAATATAGGAAAACCAGATGAAATGCCTTTGATTTCTAATTTTAGTAGATCAATTTTTTGATGTATGTGAGTTTGACTTTACAGATCCTTTTCCCCTATGTTCTGGTTATGAATATATACTAGTTGTTGTGTATTATATTTCTATGTGTGTAGAAGCTCTACCCAATAAAACTATTGATGCTAATGTTGTTGAGACATTCTTGAAGGAATCAAGTTTTAATAGGTTTAGGATATAACTAGAGAAATAATAAGTGAAGGAGGGAGCCATTTTTTGAACAAACATTTTGATGAGGTACTGAAGAAGTATAACAACAACCACAAAGTGGTCACTCCATATCATTTTCAAACTTTTGATCCAGTGGAAGTGAGTAATAGGCAAATAAAAGGTTTTTAGAATGCATTGTGTGCTTTTCAAGGAAGGATTGGTTAATAAAGTTTAATGAGGCCTTATAGGCTTACCGCACAACTTACAAACACTCATTGGGATGAGCCATTTCCAATTAATCTTTGGGAAAGAATACCACTTACCTAGAGAACTTGAACACCATAATTATTGGGAAATTAAATAGCTAAATATGGAACAAAGCAGGTGAGAAATGATTGCTGCAACTTATTGAACGTGAAGAGATTAGGGCCGAAGCTTATGAAAATGCAAAGTTATACAAAGAACGTACATAGTGCTATCATTATAAGAAGCTAGTTTATAAGTCTTTTATCCTTGAAATGAAAGTTCTTTTATTAACTCTCATCTGAGATTTTTTCCAAGAATACTGAAATCAAAGATGGATGAACATAATTACCCATTTTTTTCTAAACAAAGTGGTGGAATTATTTAATCTTAAGGCAAAGAATGTTCAAGGTCAATAGGCATTGTGTGAAGCCCTTTTTACAAGGAGGATACAATTTAGAAAATATTGAGATCATATAGATATAAAATCCTTAGTAACATGAAGTTTCTTCATAAGATGTTAAACTAAGTGCTACATGAGAGGCAATCCATCATTGTAAGTAAGGGTTTCCTTGTGTAGTTGATGAAGTGTGTATGATTACACTCATACCACTAGACCATTCATCTGTAGGTTTTAATAGTCTTTTATACTATCTAAATCTAGAATATAAGATCTATAATTTTCATGAAATTTGAATTCTAGTAGGACACTTATTCCCCAATGCAACTCTTTTTTCCATTTTGGATTGTTGTTTTCTTCTAGAAGGAAGGTCAGGTTTTTTTGGCCTCTACCTATTTTTTTGTTCCTAATGTGGATCAGATGCTCTTTCTCGATGAGGAATTGGTAATGAAATAAGTCTCAATTGATTTTTTGGGATCATATTTTCTGGTTTAGAATCAATTTCCCTCACTATTTTCACATCATCTTCCTCATTATTTGTACAAAGTTTTTATTTATAATGTCTTCCTAATTCTTCATCTTTTAGGGTTAAAAGCTAACTAATTTTTCTTTGTCCCTATTCTTAGGGTCCTTAAATTATTCTTCTAATTATTTTCTATATCCATTAACATGGGACTATAGCTTCTTTTTTATATTTCGATTTTCCTCGTTATTTCTTTCCTTATTCCTAGGTATCAATGCATCTGATCTCCTAGGTGGTTCTTCTTTTCAATTCTACCAATGCATTAAACTTATAACCTATAATTTTATTGTCTCTAGGTATGTTATTTACACCTTCTTATATCTATAAATTACTTATGTATGTCTTTTTGTAATTTCTTATTATAACCATATTCTCTTATTTCTTTTAGGGGTTCTCTTTGTGTTTTATTTATGTCTTATAAGGAATTAATGTTTGATTTTTGTGCTATATCCATTTCTTCTACTAAAAGAATAAGCTTCCGTTATTTTCATTTGATTTTTGTTATTCTTGTTAGGCTACCATTAAAATCTATTTCTATATCCTATAGATTGTTTTCTTAACATTGTTAAGATAATAATGACATCATCTTCCTAATATTACTTCATGTAATAATTCTTATATTTTTTTAACATTTTGTTTTAGATTTTCACCTCCCTTTTTTTGTTAGAGGTTTTTCGTTAGATATAAATGTAAACCTTATTGCATTGCTTTTCCTTACTACATTACTTTTTCTTCCTGGTATCAAAGATCTTTCTTTAACATCTAATTCTCATTATTTTAATTTATTAATCTATTAATATTTTTTATTTAATTATTTTCCCAATTTCAAGGAAGGTTTTATCTATTTATATGAATTCATTTTGTTTGTCTATATATTTAACTATTATGGTTGTTTATTAATGAATATCCTACTATGTACTATACTAAAAATAGATGATTTTCTTCTTTCATTAAATCTACTTTTTAAATTTATAGGCTTAACTTAATACTAGGTTTAAGTTTAAGAATTAGTAATATTAATGGAAAACCTAGGATATGTTATGGATTTTAATTTCTAGTATGGTAGGTTTCCATGGATATATCCTAATAAAGATTTTTTTTCTATTTATTATTATATTATCTAATAATGCTAGTTTTATTGATGTATCAACTTCTTCTCTAAAATTTGCTTTTATTAATATTTGGATTCTTTCTTAATCGATGTATTCAATTTTTATTTATCTTTTTGAAAGATTTTTTATGTTTATCCTAATGGCTTCTTTGTTAATTAATGGTATATTATACCTTTTTTTGTATTGGTAATATTAATACATATTTCTTTATTACTTATTCCATAATAAACTATATGTTTTCTTAGAAACATTTTCCTTATTTTTGAGAATAATGAATATTTAAATTCATTTCCTTCCTTAAGACTTAATCATATTTTTTGTATTTATTCATATTTCTCTTTGCTAATTATCATTTCTTATAAGAAACATCCTAAGATTTCTCGTGTTTATGTTTTTTCTATAGTTTGAAAACACGAGTAAAGAAGCAAGAGAACCACAAGAGTTCGACTTAAAAGTCCTCTTCAAAACTTCTAATGACCAATTTAAAAGTCAAATGCAAGTTAGATGATTTGGAATCCTCTTTTGGTTCTAAATTACATACAAGAAAACATAGAAAACATGAGTTCGAAGAAGAAAAAGTTGATTCCATATTGGAAAAGAGAGCAAGTTGTAAAGAGGGCAAAAAGATCCTGGTTGTATAGACAAATGGAAAAATAAAAAGTGCCAATTCATGTGACAAAGAGATACCACTTGTGAAGGATGGTCTAATGTTGAAGTGGAAGAACCTATGCCAAGAGATTCACTTGTCACAAAAAGAGTCCTAAATATACCACCTAATGATAAAGAAGATGACGAGCACCGTGATCATAATTTTCACACAAGATGCAATGTGAAGAATAAAGTATGCGCATTAATTATTGATAGTGAGAGCCACACTAATGTTGCTAGTACCTTGTTGGTAGAAAAGTTAAATTTGAAGTGGTAGGAGCATACCAAACCGTACAAGCTACCATGGTTGAATGATTATGGAGAAGTGGAGATTAAAAAACAAGTTTGGGTTCCTTTTTCAATTGGAAAATATGAAGATGAGGTTCTTTGTGATGTGGCACCAATGTATGATGCTCACGTATTACTCAGTCGACCATGGCAGATTGATGAGGTTACATAAATCGTGATTCTTTTTAAATTAACAACCAAAAAGTTGTATCAGCTCCTCTCAACCATTTGCAAGCTTATGAAGACCAAATTAGGATAGTAGGGAAGTGAAAATTGAGGGAAAAACAAAACTGTGAGCAAGAGAAAATAAAAAGAGAGCAAGTGAGGTCGAGCATAAAAAGGGAGAGAAAAATGAGCGAAAAGATAGAAAAGTGAGAAAAAGGGAGAGAAAAGTGTACAAAAGAGAGGAAAAAGTAAGCAAAAAGGAGAGAATTGTTAGCAAACAAAAGAAAATAAAATAAAAAAAATGAGGGTAATTACTCAAAAACAAGAGATTGAGAGTGCAATGATGGAATTGTTTATCTTTCTACTAACGATCTTAAGTCATCTTTGCCTAGTCGTTGTTTCTTTATTGTAGGACTTTGAGGATCATTTTCCTGAAGAGATTCCCTATGGATTACCGCCTTTGAGTGCAATTGAGCATCAAATAGAGAACACATGGATCCATTATACCAAATCGACGTGTTATAGAGCTAAGAATCTAGGATGAATCTTTTTGAAGAGGAGGGGAATAATGGAGATTGCAGTGCTAATCAAGTTATTGTTCCTAAGCTCTAATAAAGTTGATGTTTCCAAATATTCACAAGATCTTTTGATACGAAACCCACCAACAATTGTGATGAAAACCGGTAATAGTGATGGATCAAAACCCCAAGATTTGTTGTCTTAACCCGTCACCTTACAAGATGAAAATAAAGACTACGAAGGATTGAAACGCCACACCAAGAAAACCTAAGGATTCTCTCAAGAATTCAGGGTGCTAAGTTTGGTTGTTTGAACGCCAGAAGATTAACTTGATAAGTTCAAGAGTTCTTTTAAGAAGTAAGAGGAACACAACATCTCACAAGAAGATAATTTACATAATAATTCCAATCTGATCTTTTAAATTTGTAGCACTCCTCTTTATACTAGGAACAACCTTCCAAGAATAGGCAAAGTCAAAATTATAACACAAAAATTAGACTAAACAAGTTCTTTACCTTTTTCCGTTTCTTAGTCTTCTAAATACAGCTAAAAAGAGCTATTTATTGACTTTTAAACAAACCCTAAGCTCTACTACATCATAGCTTTGATCTCATCCAAGGGTTGAAAATAAAAACTGCCAAAAAGCACAAAAGGTAGCCGAAAACATGGACCAAAACATGGAAAAAATGGGGCAGCTGACTACAAAGTAATCCTATGAAAATATTAAATCTTAACCCTTGATTTCATCCAAGGGCTGAAAAGAAAGTTGCCAAAAATCAATCCAAATAAGCTTCTTCAATTGATGGGATGTTATAATATTATTGAAAGTCTTCAAATTCACACTCTTTAATGATCAAAAAATATTGACTACGAATTTGGAAGCTAATAAGCTTCTTCAATTGCTTTTATGACATGGATTGGGCCTTGATTATTATTTGAGTATATCTTTGTCATTTTAGAATCAGCCCAATTCTCAAGGTTCAGCCCATTTATTGCTTCCTTGAAATGTTTAGCTCTAAATCTTGTCATTGGGCCACTAGGAAGTGACAAATAGTCTTGTGCAAATTCAGCTTCATTTCCACTGTTATAATTGTAATATCCAGCTCCTTGGTTTGCATCATTCTCCCCCTCTTGAGAAGGATTTGTCCTCAAATCATCACCTAAGATGAAAGGAGACAAATCAACAACATTAAAGCTCGCACTAACACCATACTCACCTAGTTAGTCAAGCTTGTAGGCCTTATCATTTATGCGTTCCACTACTTGAAATGGTCCATTATCCCGAGGTAGTAGTTTTTTTTATCTAAAATGGAGAGTAAAGAATACCTTCGGGACAATGCATCAGCCACCACATTTTCTTTACCTTGCTTGTATCTGATCACACAAGGAAATGTTGCAATCAATTCCACCCACTTGGGATGGTGTTTGTTCAACCATTGATGTCCTTTCAAATGCTTCAAAGATTCATGATCTGTGTGAATCTCAAATTCCTTTGGCCATAGATAGTGTTGCCAATTATCCAAAGCTTTTACCAAGGCATATAATTCCTTATCATAAGTTGGGTAATTTAGGGTTGCCCCACACAAATATTCACTAAAATAAGCAATTGGACGCCTTTCTGGCTTCAAAATAGCTCCAATACCTATTCCTGAAACATCATACTCAATTTCAAAAGTTTTAGCAAAGTTAGTAAGACAAGCAAATATGAATTAGTTAACTTTTCTTTGGTCATATTAATGCCTTTTTCTTGTTCTTTCCCCCACTTAAATGGTATATTTTTCTTGATGACTTCAGTAAGAAGGGTGGCTAAGCTACTAAAATCACGTACAAAATGTCTATAGAAACTAGCTAAGCTGTGGAAACTCCTCACTTGGCTGATTGTTGTAGGCGATGGCCATTCTTGGATTGCCTTCACCTTTTCCTCATCCACCTCAATTCCTCTTTTGCTAACAACCAAAACCAAGAAACACAAGCTTATCCATGCAAAAGGTGCAATTCTTGAGGTTAGCAAACAACCTTTCTTTCCCTAGAATTTCCAAAACAGATTTCAAATGCATTACATGTTCTTCCAAGTTTTGGCTATAAATTAGGATATCATCAAAATACACAACTACAAATCTACCAATAAATGCACGTAAAACATGATTCATCAAACCCATAAATGTGCTTGGAGGATTAGTTAAACCGTAAGCCATCACTAACCACCCATATAAACCATATTTAGTCTTAAAAGCAGTTTTCCATTCATCACCTTTCTTCATCCTAATATGATGATATCGACTCTTAAGATCAATTTTTGTAAAGACACAAGAACCATGTAGTTTGATGAGAATAATCGAGCTCTACAAATTCCAAGTGGACCAATCACAAGGTCTAGGAAGGCACAACTCGAAAAGGTTTTAAATGGGCTCATTCAAGAGGTCATGCATAACTATTGACTACCTCAGTTTTCCCATCTGTTTGAGGGTGACAAGTAGTCGAAAACAAGAGTTTAGTACCCATTTTAGCACAAAGATTTTCCAAAAATAACTAAGGAATTTAATATCCCTATCAGACCCAATGCTCCTAGGAACTCCATGAAACCTAACAACCTCCCTAAAGAACAACTCTGCTACATTAGTGGCATCATCGGTTTTATGACATGCTATAAAGTGTGCCATTTTAGAAAACCTATCTACAACCACAAAAATGGAGTCTCTACCCTTCTTAGACCTAGGTAATCCTAAAACAAAATCCATGGAAATATCTACCCAAGGTGTGCTTGGTACGGGCAAGGGAGTATATAGTCCTTATGGTAGGACTTTGGATTTGGCTTGCTTACAAGTGATGCATCTAGAACATATTCTCCCTACATCCTTCCTTATTGTTGGCCTATAAAAATGCTCACGCAAAACATCTAATGTCTTCTTAATTCCAAAATGCCACATTAATCCCCCCTCATAGGCCTCCTTAATTAACAACTCACGCTAGAAACATTTGGGTATACACAATTGATTTTCTTTAAATAAATACCCATCTAATTTCTAAAACTTTTCAAAAGAATTTTTTCACATGCATGGTAAATAGCAGAGAAGTCATTATCATTAGAATACATTTCCTTAACATATTCAAATCCTAGCAAGCTAGCATTTAAAGTTGAGAGTATACAGAACTTAGGGTAAAGTTAAAATAGATTCCCTTTCTTCTTTGTCCACATCAATTGGAGGTGAGTCCTTTTTTTATGGTTATTCTTACTAACCTACGATGTACGCACCGCAGTGGTTTCAAGATATTTATCTTAATTCTGGTTTAGTTTTGAGAGTATCCCTCAAGCGCATCTTCCTTTTTGAATGAGCAAAAGTGTGGGCCTAGGTTTAGTAAAGAGTAAGGGACATATTAACGAATTGTAGAGTAACTCTTTCTACAGACCGTTTCGCCAAGCCCTTTGACACCTTCTTTCTTTCGGCTATATTTTTTTATAATCCTTTTCACTTAAAAACCCCTTACTTGTTTATTCACTCGCTTGGATTTAGTCTCTTCAGTTGTTGGTTAGATAGTCGTGGTTTGGTTATTAACTTAGAGTTTTTTGGTCACTTCCTGACATTAGTCTACTTTTTGGGTGTTGGATAGTTGCTAGGGTGGTCTATTGTATTGTATTTGGTTACATCAGTTGATTCGCTCCTTCCTTATCATTCGTTGATTGGTGGTGTGGGAAAAGGGCATTTGATCATAGGCAAAGATGTTGATGCAACTCATTATGCATGTAATGAATTCAAGGTAGAGTGATTTCGTGATTCACCATTCTTTCCTCCACCCTCACCTAAAACCTGCAAAAGTCAATCGTAGCCATGGAATCCAAGAGCTTGTGAGCTAGAGTGTGACCTTCCTTAGGTTCTTCTTCTTCACCTCTCTTTCCCATTAAGCCTCTTCAAATAATAAATTTATTTACCTATCGTTTATTGTCAAACATGGATGAATTTACATTCCTAATTTCACCAAGTATTTAAGCCCTTATTATTTATTCTTTCAAAATTGTCATATTCTATTGGGTTGATTAGATCAATCGAGTTAGGTTAATCCCAAATCCCAATTATATAATCTCTTGCACTTGCTATTCTTTCTGTGGAATTTGTCCTTTCCTTCATCCCATGTACTTATCTTGATTTTTGGAGTCTGAAACTAGCAAAATAGTAGATAGAAAAATCTTCCTTGGTACGAGGGGAATTGGGGATTAAAAGTCTCTAGGTACCAAAGGTCCGTGAAAGTCTTTCCAAAGGAATTATGTTAAGTTGTCTACATGGCTACTTATAACAACTCTTGAAGATCAAGAATAATGGACCTTAAGCCTACCTATTAAAATCTCACTTCCTTGGAACAAAATTATTAAACTAACGATCGTTGCCTTGGAATTAGTTCTCCTAATGGTACGCTTGACTTTCTTATAACTTTGGGGATTATTTTATGCTACTTTAGGATTCAAAAAAGGCTTCAACCTCAAGTGCAAGATGAGTAAACTTGTTCAACTTTATTGCCAATCGGAAAAAGGGAGGGGCAAAGTCCACTCGTTATTAGTTTGTTTAAATCTCTCCTCTCGCATAGTAAACTGAGCTCGCCCTAGAAAAATCCAGATCTTGTTTCTTTGCGAGTGGAAGTCAAAACGAATACCAAGACTCCTTTCTTTTTATGCCTTATTAGTTATGAAAGCATATCTCTTTGTTTGTAATGAAAGGAAAGAGAAGACGACTGTAG
>CM065427.1:38910000-38912500 GCA_033030585.1 Hippophae rhamnoides | reverse complement strand
GCGAACCCATCCTCGGGTGGATTCCTCCTTTTGCTCCTCAGCCTATGAGGTATTAGCAGCCGTTTCCAGCTGTTGTTCCCTCCTGCGGCAGGTTCTTACGCGTTACTCACCCGTTCGCCACTGGAAACACCACTTCCCATCCGACTTGCATGTGTTAAGCATGCCACCAACGTTCATCCTAAGCCAGGATCAAACTCTCCATGAGATTCATAGTTGCATTACTTATAGCTTCCTTGTTCGTAGACAAAGCGGATTAGGAATTTTCTTTCATTCCAAGGCATAACTTGTACCCATGCGCTTCATATTCGCCTGGAGTTTGCTCCCAGAAATATAGCCATCCCTACCCCCTCACGTCAATCCCACGAGCCTCTTATCCATTCTCATTCGATCACGGCGGGGGGGAAGTCAAAATATAAAAACTCACACTGGGTTTAGGGATAATTAGGCTCGAACTGATCAATTCCACCACGTCAAGGTGACACTCTACCGCTGAGTTATATCCCTTTCCTTGCACCCCATCGAGAAATAGAACTGACTAATCCTAAGGCAAAGGGTCGAGAAACTCAGCACCACTATTCTTGAACAACTAGGAGTCAAGATGATAGGGATCAACTCCTTCTTCTTGCGCCAAAGATCTTACCATTTCCGAAGGAACTAGAGTTATATCTCTTTTCCATTCAAGAGTTCTTATGTGTTTTCACGCCCCCTCGAGACCTCGAAAAATGGACAAATTCCTTTTCTCAGGAACACATACAAGATTCGTCACTACAGAGAGGATAATGGTAACCCCACCATTAACTACTTCATTTATGTTCATTTATGAATTTGATAGTAATAGAAATACATGTCCTACCGAGACAGAATTTGTAACTTGCTATCCTCTTGCCTAACAGGCAAAGATTGACCTCCGTGGAAAGGATGATTCATTCGGATCAATATGAGAGTCCAACTACATTGCATTGCCCGAATCCATGTTGTATATTTGAAAGTGGTTGAACCCCTTGCTTCTCTCATTTTACAATCCTCTTCCCACCGAGCACCCTTTCTCCTCGTTCTACAGAGACAAAATGTAGGACTGGTGCCAACAATTCATCACGGAAAAAAGGACTCACTGAACCGAGATCACTAACTAATACTAATCTAATACTAATAGAATAGAAAATGCTAATATAATAGAAAAGAACTGTCTTTTCTGTATACTTTCCCCAGTTCCGTTGCTACCGTGGGCTTTAAGCAATCAATGAGATCATATAGATATCCCTTCAACACAACATAGGTCATCGAAAGCCTCTCAGAGACACACCAAAGCACGAAAGCCAGGATCTTTCAGAAAATGGATTCCTATTCGAAGAGTGCATAACCGCATGGATAAGCTCACACTAACCCATCAATTTAGGATCCAATTCGAGATTTTCCTTGGAATGTAATAATATCGATTTATAGAGATACATTTATACAGATACAGATTCTACAGATACATTTATACAGATACAGAAGAAAAGGTTCTCTATTGATTCAAATGCTGTACCTATGGGATAGGGATAGAGAAAGAGGAAAAAACCAAAGATTTCACATAGTACTTACTTTTGATCGAAAAATCAATCTAATTTATTTCGTACCTTTCGCTCAATGAGAAAATGAGTCAGATTCTACAGGATCAACCCTATGGCACTTAAGGAATGATGGAAAGGAATAAAATAAAAAAAGAGAGGAAAAATAAGAAAAAAATACGTAAAGTAGAAGAGCCCAGATTCAAAATGAATGAAAACGTGACTGAATTGGTCCTAGTTACTCTTCGGAATGGACTGGAAAAAGGGAAGAGATTCTCGAACGAGGAAAAGGATCGAATGACTTCAAAAGAATTGAACGAGGAGCCGTATGAGATGAAAATCTCATGTACGGTTCTAAAGAGTGGCAGTAAGGGTGACTTATCTGTCAACTTTTCCACTATCACCCCCAAAAAACCAAACTTTGCCTTACGTAAAGTTGCCAGAGTACGCTTAACCTCTGGATTTGAAATCACTGCTTATATACCTAGTATTGGCCATAATTTACAAGAACATTCTGTCATCTTAGTAAGAGGGGGAAGGGTTAAGGATTTACCCGGTGTGAGATATCACATTGTTCGAGGAACCCTAGATGCTGTCGGAGTAAAGGATCGTCAACAAGGGCGTTCTAGTGCGTTGTAGATTCATATCCAAGACTTGTATCATTTGATAATGCCATGTGAATCGCTAGAAACATGTGAAGTGTATGGCTAACCCAATAACGAAAGTTTCGTAAGGGAACTGGAGCAGGCTACCATGAGACAAAAGATTTCTTTCTAAAGAAATTCTATTCGGAACTATTATATGTCCATTGTCCAATATTGAAATAATTTCAGAGGTTTTCCTTGACTTTGTAGGTGTCAACAAACAATTAGAAATGCCTCGACTTTTTTAGAACAGGTTCGAGTCAAATAGCAATTATTCGAAGCACTTATTTTTACACTATTTCGGAA
>CM065427.1:38902500-38905000 GCA_033030585.1 Hippophae rhamnoides | reverse complement strand
CGTATATGGGTTTTTCGTAGTGTTTTATTGTTAAGTATAGTTATGTTTTTTTAGCCCAGTTATTTATTCAAAAACTAAATAACATTCTACCTATCTATATGTATGGTCTTGGACCCTCAATAATGATTTTTCTTTAGAATTTGGTTACTTGATTGATCCACTTACTTCTATTATGTTAATATTGGTCACTACTGTCGGAATTATGGTTCTTATTTATAGTGACAATTATTTGTCACACGATCAAGGATATTTAAGATTTTTTGCTTATTTGAGCTTTTTTAATACTTCAATGTTGGGATTAGTTACTAGTTCGAATTTGATACAAATTTATTTTTTTGGGAATTGGTTGGAATGTGTTCTTATCTATTAATAGGTTTTTGGTTCACACGACCTGTTGCGGCCAATGCTTGTCAAGAGGCGTTTGTAACCAATCGCGTAGGGGATTTTGGTTTATTATTAGGAATATTAGGTTTTTATTGGATAACAGGTAGTTTAGAATTTCGAGATTTGTTTGAAATATTTAATAACCAGGTTTCTAATAATGAAGTTAATTTTTTTATTTGCTACTTTGTGTTCTTTTTTTTATTTGCCGGTGCAGTTGCTAAATTTTCCCAATTTCCCCTTCATGTATGGTTACCCAATGCTATGGAAGGACCTACTCCTATTTCAGCTCTTATACATGCTGCTACTATGGTAGCAGCGGGAATTTTTCTCCTAGCCTGGTTTATTCCTCTTTTCATAATTATACCTTACATAATGAAGATAATATCTTTGATAGGCATAATAACATTACTTTTGGGGGCCACCTTAGCTCTTGCTCAAAAAGATATTAAAAGAACTTTAGCTTATTCTACAATGTCTCAATTGGGTTATATGATGTTAACTCTCGGTATGGGGTCTTATCGAGCCGCCTTATTTCATTTGATTACTCATGCTTATTCAAAAGCATTGTTATTTTTAGGATCCGGATCCATTATTCATTCAATGGAAACTATTGTTGGATATTCTCCGGATAAAAGTCAGAATATTATTCTTATGGGTGGGTTAAGAAAACATATACCAATTACAAAAATGCTTTTTTATTAGGGACACTTTCTCTTTCTGGTATTCCCCCCCTTGCATGTTTTTGGTCCAAAGATGAAATTCTTAACGATAGTTGTTTGTATTCACCTATTTTTGCAATAATAGCTTGTTCCACAGCAGGATTGACTGCATTTTATATGTTTCGAATCTATTTACTTACTTTTGAGGGTCATTTAAACGTTCATTTTCAAACTTACAGTGGCAAAAAAAATAACTCATTCTATTCAATATCTTTATGGGGAAAGGGGGAAGAATTAAAAACAATTTCAATTTATTAACTTTATTAAAAATCAATAATAATGAAAATATTTCTTTTTTTCGGAAAAAAGCATATCGAGTTGATAAGACTGTAAAAATTATGACGCAACCTTTTATTACTATTTCTCATTTTTGTACGACAAACACTTTTTCGTATCCTCATGAATCAGACAATACCATGGTATTTCCAATACTTGTATTAGTTCTATTTACTTTGTTCATTGGAATTATAGGAATTCCTTTTGGCAATCAAGAAGGTATGGATATATTATCCAAATTATTAACTCCTATAAATCTTTTACACCCAAACCAAAATAATTATGTGGATTGGTTTGAATTTCTTTCAAATGCTTCCTTTTAAGTCAGTATAGCTTATTTTGGAATCCTTATAGCGTTTTTTTTTTCTATAAACCTGTTTATTCATCTTTACAAAATTTGAATTTAATAAATTCATTTGTTAAAAGTATTCCTAATAAAATAAAAATTGTGAGGGATAAAATAATAAATGTGATATATAATTGGTCATATTATCGTGGTTATATAGACTCTTTTTATGCAATATTCCTAATTAAAGGTATAAGTATTGGCTGAACTAAGTAATTTTTTTGATAGACGAATAATTGATGGAATTACCAATAGGGTGGGCATTTCGAGCTTTTTTGTAGGAGAGGGTATTAAATATGTAGGGGGTAGTAGAATATCTTCCTATCTATTAGTATATGTATTTTATGTATTAATTTTTTTAGTTTTTAGTAATTTATTCTTTCTTTTTTTGATTCTATCACTTTGACATGTATAAAAAAAATATTGTGACATTTCATTTCTTACAGTGTTTGCAAATCATTTGTTTTTTATATACCGTAATGGCCGATTCCATCGTTTATAGTCAAAAAGAATAGTCACAATAGGTTTTTCAAACCAGAGGATATCTTTTTTTGCTTTAAATATTTCTGACTTCGAATTTTCTTGATTCCCATCCACATTCAGATAATAAGTTTCATAAACGGGTTTCTTTTGATAGCGTGTGTCTTTAAAGTGAAATTCATCCTTTGTTTTTTCCTTTCCATTCACTCGGATCTCTTTGGTTTCATCGATTTTGTTCGGATCCTCCTTTTCTTCCGAAAAAAGGGAAGGAGAAGGATCTTCTTCAGTGGATCCC